>PVJO010002214.1:115100-149096 GCA_004026905.1 Hystrix cristata | reverse complement strand
CTGGGAATCAGGGACACAATCCCAAAACAGAGCCTTGCCTCGCATAAGATGGTTTCTCTCTGACATTTCCAGAAACAGCAAATCTGTGTCTCAAACTCTGGAATTCAGAATTCAGACCTAAGACAAAAGGTAGCCTGTGACTGGGCTCCAACCCAGTGCATGCACGGTCAGCTGAGGACCCCTAGTGCTCTGCAGTGTGTACTCCACCCTAAGGGCTCAAAAAAAAAAAAAAAAAAAACAGTGGCCCAATTCACTCGCTTAACGGGAATAGATTTAATAACTGGCATTATTCTAAGACTTCCCCAACACTTCCACGTTTGCTTCAAAAAGGAAATCTACAGCTCCAACATCTGTAGAGCTAAAATAACCTTTTAATGCAAATAAATTAGACGTCACATCATTATTTCAATGCGTAAAATAATGAAGAGTAATGAAACCTACATCAAAGGCAAGAGCCAGGGGCTGGGGATTTAGCTCAGCGGTTACAGTGCTTGCCTCGCAAGCACAAGGTCCTGAGTTCGATCCCCGGCACTAAAAAAAAAAAAAGTTAAAAAGAAAGGCAACAGCCACATGCCAATCTCAGGACAAATCTCTCTGTGTTGTTGTCTGAAGATTCACCTCACTGCAAAGCTTTAAACCTAGGGTATCTCATTAAGGGGTAAATTTAGGAGTCAAGATACATGGTGTTGGTTTCCATCTGAAGTGGTAGCGCACACCTGTGGGGGCTGAGGCAGGATGATCACAAATTCAAACCCAATCTGGGCAACTTAGCAAGACCCTGCCTATGAATTTAAAAAAGGGCGAGAGATGAGGTTCATGTGACAACACCGGGTTCCCTAACTTTTCTAGTTTTTGGTCATAAAATCTCTTATTCGACTACATTTGTTTAATTACACAGTACCCTGAAGAAGTTCACTCTGGTGAACTGGACGTGTCAAGTGGGACATCGGCCTGTCCCCTGGAACAACAGCAAAGGTAACCGTGTTCCACAAGAGCCAGCCAAGGGGACAGCCCTGACTCCAAGGGGTTTCAAGAGGTGGCGACATTTAAGGGTCAACCGGAGTTGGCCTGGCAGAGACCCAGAAGGCAGAGAGGGCCGGGCTGCTGCACGCAGGGGACAGCACGTGCACAGGACACACTCTGCAGGGCACGGCGTGTTCGTGAAATGTCGGGGTACCATGAGGCAGTGTCAGGGCAGGGATGACTCCTGGGGATGCTTTTCCACATCTTGTTTATCTGGAAAATAACTTCAACAGAAAATAACCTTACAATTGAGGCTTTTCAAGACCGGTTAAACTTTCAATTAACACAGAAATTCTAATTTTCTAAATCTGTAAAGTTCTAATGGGAATTGTCAATGCTAATTTTTATTTATCTCTTAACTATATTCCAATAAATGGGCTGGGGATTTATTAGCTGAGTAGTTAGAACACTTGCCTACCAAGTACAAAGCCCTGAGTTCGATCCCTCCACCAAAAAATAAAATAAAATAAAATAAATTAAAAAGAGACTAGTCAAATATATAAAGAAAATCTTCCCACAGTTTCCTATAGCACAAATTCACTAGATCTATAATAAACAGAGGCAGAAGCAATTTAAAGGATGTATTTTCTTAAAGAGCAAGAGAAAACAGCTTTACTTCTATAGTATTTTATCTGAAAGATTGAGACAATCACAATGTCAAGTTTAAGCTGCCTTTTACCATATTGGGTTTTTTTTTGGTTTTTTTTTTGTGGTGCCGGGGATCGAACTCAGGCCCTTGTGCTTGCAAGGCAAGCACTCTAATCACTGAGCTAAATCCCCAGCCCTAAGCTGCCTTTTAAAAATTTTTTTTGTGCCAGGGACTGAACCCAGGGCCTTTTCACTGAACTACATTCCCATCCCTTTCCTTATTTTTTTGAGACAAGGTCTTTCAGAGCTGCTAAGTTCTTCAGTCTGGACTTGAATTTCCAATTCTCTTGCCTCAGCCTCCCAGAGTGCAGGATTTCAGGCATGTGACACTACACCCAGCCAAGCTGCTATTTTCTAAGCGTATCAGTTTAGCTACCTGTGTTGAACATGAAGAATGAAGCTCAACACACAGGCTATTGCCCACTCTTCGAGCAGGGTTTGATACAATGTGGCTGTGACATACGGCTTCTTGGCTTCTCGTGGGCCACACTACAATGGGGGACAGAGACCCAGGCCACACGGAAGCCAGTCTGTTCATAGTTAAATCGGACAGCACCCACCACAGGTCTCCATGGAGATGCAAAGGCTGAGTCCTGAGTGGCCGTGCTGATGCAGTCTCCTGGCCACCGCTGTGTCTTGGCACCTGCTACTCCCAAGTAGGGCCGCAGCCCTGGGTGAGCAGGGACCAGGGAGGACGTGGAGCCAGGCAATGGAAACTAAGCAGTCAGCCGGCTCTCAAGGACCCACCAACAGGTGTCAACCACATTATCTCCAGGCAGGTGATTAAGGGCTTTGTAAACTCCATTTTCAGTATTTCTAATTTCAAAACTGAAACAGAAGTATTCTTTTGTTTTGTTATTTGAGACAGGGTCTCGCTATATAGCCCAGGCTGGCCTTGAACTCACAGCAATCCTCCTACCTCAGCCTTACAAGTAGCGAGATTACAGGTGTGTGCCACCACACCCACTGAAACAGAATTATTCCGATTGAAAACAAAATACGTACCCCAAATATTAACAGCCTCTAAGCTGGACAGTTAAGTTTTTCATCTGTAAGTCTTCTATGATGTATGTTTCATTTTGCTTATTAATTATCAGGGCTTAGGCCCCACAAGCAGCAGCAGGCTGCAGGGCTGGAAGGCAGGCAGGAGAGGTGGCTCTGTTCCAAGCACAGGTCATCTGTCAGCAGAATAGAACGACGAGACAGAAACACGCGCGTGCACACACATGCACAGCAGGTCATACACAGGCCCTAACCCGTGTGCCGTCTCTCGTTCCAGGCTTTCCATCCCGGGCCACCTCTGACACTCTCCCCACACCAGCACCCCACCCACACCTGGCTGGAGTCATGGAGAAGGTGCAGTACCTGACGCGCTCGGCCATCAGGAGGGCCTCGACCATTGAGATGCCCCAGCAGGCGCGCCAGAACCTCCAGAACCTCTTCATCAACTTCTGCCTCATCCTCATCTGCCTGCTGCTCATCTGCATCATCGTGATGCTGCTCTGAGCCTGCGCAGCTCCACTCTGCGGCTCACTGTGGGCGCTGGGCACCCCCAAGAGGAGGAAGGCGCGGCCGCTCCTCACGAGCAGGCCCGGGTTAGACGCACACTCAGAGCACAGACGCACCCGCCGGCTCAGGGAACACGAAAGGCAGCGCTGCCCGCCTTCCAGTCCTCATGACCGCAGTGCAATGTGTGTACCGCACCTGCCGATTGCTTGCGAGAGCCTGCAGTTTTCCTTCCTGAGTCCTTTCTGAGGATGGCGTAGGAGTTTAATTTTGAAACAGCACTGCTGCCCAGGTCACTTCCTGCACACAGCGCTGGCCTCACTCTTGGAGTAAACGTAATTTAGAATGCACTGTTAGAGTGCCTTTGATAGCGACTACCTAGTTTTCAGGTCTTCCCCAAGGCAGCGGTGGCAACTCTGTGGCACAAGCATGCCACAGTGGGCCGTCTGTACCACCGAAAGCCCTAAAAGCTTCGCCATCACTGATCTAGAGGAAGGATTCGAGTGCCACGTCCCTGCACAAAGTACCCTGAGTCCTCGCACCCCAAAGACTTGCTGGGGATCCTTGTCAGAACCTCGCTTTCAAAACACAAGTTATATGCCTTTCCTGTACCAAAGGAACACTTTTTGAAGTTTATGAAAATCAAATAGAAAAAAGAACACATTCTTACATAAATAAAATTCCGATTTTTTCAAAGAATTACAGAATTCTAGTACATGTGAGTTAGTCATGACTACCAATACTAATGTGGTTACCATGACTACCAATACTAATGTGGTTACCATGACTACCAATACTCGTGCACTCACCATCACCAGTAACACTAACAGAATGGTGCCAAACCTTCATGTAAGGCTGTAGTGGATCACTCAACTTGTCATACTATATCAAGAAATCTTAAAACTTCAGAATGGCTGTGCAGGTTGTTTTCTATTCTAATCTCAGACCAATGAGGGGGAAAAAAGAATAAAAGATTTCCAATGACAGAAAAATACATTATTTCAAGCATTAAAGAAATAAAATTTGAATCCTTCTCCAAATATTCTTATATCACATTTTAAAATGCATGTTTTGTCCTACTACATATTATAGGATGAAGTTGTTTTCCTTACTCTATCAACCAGGTAATACATACTTATTTTGTAAGCCACTCCACTTAGCTAAATAACAGATCCAGTGATGCTAACCTATAATTATTTTCTTGATGAATACATTTTCAATCTTCCCTCCGATCATTTTCGAAGCATCCTGCAACAACTAATAAAACAACAGAAGTAAAAACTGGTGTTAGCAATATACCTTTACCCAAATTTAGTAACTGAAGTTGATTCAGGTCCAAAATAGTTTATGCCTAGACTGTATTATACAGCAACTTTAACTTCATCTGGGCCATGTTACTCATACAGCAGCATTAGGGGGCAGAGAATGTACAATGGCCGCATTTTGCAAACTATGGTTACGAGAACAATCTGCAAGGTCAACACTGACCTAAGTTCCCAACACAGGGCTGCGGACTGCACAGCACACTGGGCTCTGAAGGGGAGCTTTAGTCATGGGCACCTGGGCAGCACAGAGTAAGGGTCTTGCACCTGTGCAGAGTGCCCCACCTCATAGCCAGAAGGCGTGTGAATCACACACAGCACACTCGCCGCCCGCACGGGTCTGAGCTCCAAGAAACTGGCCAACTTCTGTAATCAGCCATTTGGACAGGAAGAGCAAGTGATCAGACTGTTAGTGCTAAACTTTCATTACAACATCAACTGCAAACTATGAACTGCAAAGTTAGTTTTTCCTAAGTAAACGGAAATAATGATTTTGTTTTTCATTCGCCCTTTGACAGAAATTAAAATCTTACCCTGTGAGAATTTAAGAGCACCAGAACGCAGACTGAAACATACAAGAACCTATTCTTTAAATGGAACTTATTCTGTTTATCATGATGTATAGAACAAAAATGTATTTTAAAAATTTAAATACTAGGGGCTGGGGATTTAGCTCAGTGATTAGAGCGCTTGCCTTGCAAGCACAAGGGCCTGAGTTCGATCCCCGGCACCACCAAAAAAAAAAAAAAAAATTAAATACTAAATGTTCAAATACTTCCTACTATGGAATGAATTCTAATCTTAACTTATGATATTACAAGGGGATTTAAAAGTTTCATGTTGCCTTTTACAATTAAAAAATGTGTATTTGCTGAACGCAAATAATCAGAATCACCTAAAATGAATGTTCCTGAACTCAGTGAAGTTGCTCTATAACAGCGGTGGGTGCCACAGCAGGCTGTCTGTGTCACTGAGAGCTCTAGAAGGGTCACCCACACTGCTCTATAATATGCACATGATTCATACTGACTATAAAATGTGCTGATTACAAACAGTTTTGATACTGTAGGGGTGGAGGAGCTCTCCCCAAATAAAATACAATCAAAATTTCCTAGTACAACCACAAGAGGGCAGACCTACATAAAAGAATGAATTAGCTACATCCAGGGATTATCCTCTGATTATTTCTGAGTCTTGTTAAAGCGAGGCTACAGTAAATCTCAAAAAAGATTTGCTCATATGCTCAGTTAACTATACACCATAAAATGCCCAGAAATTACATGTCAAATTATATAGAAAAGTTGACAGAAAACCAGGCACATTACTAATTTTATTAGAACATGCATATTAAAATCAATTATATGCTCTTTAGGAAGCTAATGAATGTGTCATAGCATCATATGCTACGTATGCAATAGAGTGTAATTAGTACATACATTATCTCAAATGGTAAAAAAAATAATTAAAGACAAAACAGGATGCAAATATAAAAACTAAAAACAAAACAGTTTTTCGGAGGACATAATACACAAAACAGTCCCAAATTAGAAAATTCTTTCATTCATATTTCATGGTACATAAAAACAAAGCCCTCCTTTGTTTTCATCAAATTCTCTATGTAAGAGATAATCCCCATCAAAGATGCTGAAATCATTAGGTGCCAACACCTTGACTGATCAGCCCCTTTCTGATTTAAAGAGGCACAACATTTCACCTTCCTTTTTTAATGGTTGCAACCCAGAGTTTAAAACATCCCAGGGAGGAAGAGCACAAAGGATAAACCACTTCACTGTGAGGAGAGTGCTGTGAGTTTGCAGGAGCCCAGGGGACAGGCCACTGTCCACCCCCACTCCAGCACTAGGACAGCAGGGCATGGGACAGGGCAGCTTTCTCCAGGGTCAAGGCTGGGTCTGGTCTCTTCTGCCACAGTCCTTACAGTCAGCCAGTTTGAGGAGAGGATGGTGGGACGAGAGGAAAGACCAACACAAAGGTGGACACTGTGCCCCTCTGCTACACCAACAGAGGCGGAGTCCAACACGAGCTGCCCTCCCCAGCCAGGAATCCAGGAGATCAAGGAGCATCATGCAGCCTGGCTGGCTCCAGACTACTCTGCGCTGAGTCCTACAGAGGCAAAGCTTCCTTCTTAGCAATCAGCTCAGGGGTGGGGGATGAGGGTCAGATGAGACAAAATACTCTGGGAGCTGCAGAGTTCTGCACCTTGTATTATGAGATCATCATTTTCAATCACGTTTCTTCCTTACAAGTAAATGAATTGGGGTTTTTCAAGGTGAGAGTTTAGTAATTATGCTTGAAAATCAAAATCTATCAGATGGGTTGGTCCTTACTCTTCAGGTAAAAATTAGACTGAAAGGAAGTCAAGACTTCAAAGAGACCTTTAAGAGACAACCACAAAGACACCTTTTCAAAACAGAGAATCCGTGAAGAAGGAGAATCTGATTTCTTCTGGGATGTCTTCTGCAGTGGACTGAGAAGGGAACTAGGAGGGCAGCATCCTGGGAAGGTGGCAACTGAAGAGCTGGTGGGGTGGGGGTGGCTCAGTGGCAGAGCGCTCGGCCAGCAGGTCAAGGCCCTGGTTGGATCCCAGCAATAGTCACACGCACGCGCGCGCGCGCGCACACACACAGATACAGACACAGCAACAACAACAATAACAACAAGATGATGATGGTGATAATGCAACTCAAGTGCCTGGTTTTCTTTACCTGGCTTCATCTTTCTACTCACAAGTCTAAAAGGCACTGTATGAGGAGACTGCCCCAATGAGACCAGACACCTACGAATGCTCCCCCATGAGCAGCTTTCTGTCTCCTCCACTCTGCACCAGGAAGACTAAAAATGAGGTTTTTCCCACAGTGCACCTCCTACCTCCCTTTTCTTCTCCACTGCTAGAGCAGAATGAAAGTAAATTAATGTTCATTCCTTTAAATTTGCCTAATTTCCTGCTGCCTGTCGCCACGCCTACTTAGCCCCTCAACAGCTCCGATGCTGAGACACCAGAGGAGAAACCTCTGCCTGATCCCTGCTCCCTCGATCATAAGCACGCGGGAACTACAACGCGACAGTGTTTGAAAAATCAGGCTTCCCATCTTCCAGTTACACGAATGGATAAATCATAAATCTGGTTACATCAACCCTTTTTTGATCTGTGGTTCAGACATCACGACGATGTTTCTATGTGATTATGTGGTCTAATCAAGACTATAAAAACTACAACCAAACTAAGAGTAAAGAAGGAAAGAAGGTACTTCATAAGAATTAAGGGTTCTCCTAGTCTGTTAGGCTGTGTGTAGGTTCTGCGGCTATATTCAGACGGTTGAGGTCCTGTGCGTGTTCTCTTTATCCTTTCATAGACTATATTCCTTTATTCTTTAATTTTGAATTTTATGCTATCGAAATTTTACAAATTTTGATAGAATTAATATTTCAGAAAATGTGGTAATGAAAAATAGATGACAGGATTTGTATCAGGAGTTTGGTTTCCCAGTAAAAATGAGTGGTGGAAATTATCTGGAAATAGAAACATTTCCAGGCCAATAAATTTATATATTTACATGTTTTCCCTGGACTCATTAACAGATATACACTATCTTCCTTTGACTCTGCATTATAATAAAGTATTTACACCAATTACCAAAATCTTGACCTTTTTTAAAAACAAGCAAGCATGTCTGATTTATAAACATAGTATGTATCGATCATCACCAACACTTTACAAATGACTCTAGGTCCACCTTCTTACTCTAAACGTGAAAAAGTTAAGGCCCACAGAACCAAGTGGTCGGTTATGGATCATCCAGGTTTGCAATCAGAGGAAAACAAAACCCAAGACCTAGCACTCCCACGTCCATTCTCCTCCACTGCTCCACATGAGCAGCTCTGTTTCTGCCTCCAGTTTCTTTAAATATGTTTCCCTTTGTTTATTTTTATGCCCATTTAACAAATGAGAAAGAAAGTAAAGACCGAGTACAAGTTTTAAATTTTTCAGGTCATTTAGTGTCCAACACTTCACAGGTTTTACAACACTTCGGTCTAGTAACCCGCAGGCGGAAGTGACCTGGACACTGACAGGACCCACGGCAGGGTCGTGAATGCTGGACAGCTCCTTACCTGCAGCGGGGCCTCACTGCACGGCCGGAGCTCCTCCGCCTGCTGCTGAGGCCAAGGAGCCAGGCTGTAGGCGTCCTCTGCGGTCCTGCCTTCCAGAGGGTTTGTCCGTAGCTGCTCCGTGAGCCACATCTGAGTCCGCACGGAGGGCTGGATGGGAACTCCACCCACTGCCTGCTGGCCAAGCATCAAGAACTTGGGAGACTCGAAGGGCTCTGGGGCCACCGGGAGGGGCTTGCTCTCGGGTAAGGCACTGTACGTCACGTCCAGGAGCTGCCTCCTGAGAGTGGAGGAGGCCCTGAGGTCCTCCTTAGGGCTGCAGCTCTCAAACTTGTACTTGCAGTCCAGAGCAGATGCCCGTCTCTGGCTGCTCTCCTTGTCCTCCAGCCTGAGCACCTCCATGCTGTCCTGCAAACAGCTGGGCCCCGCGGTCCTCAACTGTACTGCTGCGGCCTTGCCCCGCCCGGTCTGCTCCACGATGCTCCTCCACCCCTCTGCATGCACAGCACCACCTGGGCCGCGGCCCTCCGGGGCAGTGAGTTTGGACAGAGATGACCATTTCCGGAGGGGCCGCAAGCCCTTCATGTCCAGGGAAGAGTCTCGCTCGCCGCCACTGTGGTCTCCCAGCACCTGCAAGAGGCCTGCGCTCCATCGTGAGCCATCAGATGCCAACGAGTCCCTGTGCTTGCAGCTGGACGGCATCACATGGGCAGTGGGAAGGGTGATAAGCGAGCGACTGGGCTTGAACGACAACGTGCCGCTGGACGTTGAGTGGTCTGCAAAGAGAACAGATTGCTAAACTAGTTACTGCTAACAGATGAAAGAGAAAGAGGCAAAATGCAAAATGCCAGAAGAGAAATCCGAACATGGCTTCCCGGTACATGTTTTCAGAGATACTTCCTCAAAATGAGCAAATCAGCATTACTACCACTTCACCTTCACCAGAAACAAGTCAAACATACTTTCAAATGTTATTTTCTAAATATGCTAACGTAACAAGGTATATCGGAGGTATATCGACAAGATATATCGACAAAAATGATTAGAAAACATGTTTATATTTACCCTATTTAATCAAAACGTTGTGCCTTTCTTATGGTTTGTGTCTAGCTATCCCCCCCAAAGCCTCATGGGGTAACAGGTACCTGGATCTAAAGGGTGTGATGCTGGTATTGAGGGCATGGAATACTAAATCAATCCACTGACTGGTTTAGAACTGCCCTAATCCTAGCAGCCTGGAAAAGATATAAGGGACAGAAAGAAGCTGCTTGGGCCCCTTGCTTGCTTTGCTGCCTTCTGCCTGTCTGCCTGCCACCCTGCCTTGGATCCAGCCAATTGTGGACTGAAACCTCTACAAATTGTGAGCTATGTAAACCTTTCCTCCCCTAACTTTGGGTGCCGAGTATTTTGTCTCAGCAACAACGGAAAAGTAACTAAGACAGAATTTAAAAGAAAAAAATCTGTCTCCCTATCAAGAGGTCCTATAATCCAGCCTTTCAGTCTCAAGTACAACTCACCAGAAAAAGTAATTTTTCATTGTCCAAACTGTGGAAGGGGGGGCCAAATCTGAGGACTCCAGCATCTCCCAAAACCTGAATTCAGACCTCAAACACGTGCAGCACAGCAGCCCCTACAGCGAGGTAACACACCCAGAAAGTGTTCTAGGAGCAGGTCTGCAGAGACCAAGCAGCTCCGGGGCCTCCAGCCTCAGTGGCACCCCAGGGACACAGCCCAGGCCAGGCTCTGGCATCTCCTTCACTCCTGCTGTCTCTCTCCAGTCCCCACATCCTCACGTCACACACACTCACTTCCCAGACACCTTGGTGCCATCACACTTAGCCCAGGGCCATGGCAGGAGCCCGGGGGAACGGAAGTTAAAGAGCTTGCTGTCCAACAAGCTTACCAGCAAGTGCTAGCTGCCACCACAGACGCCAACCAAAGTCAGACAGCAACCTGAACCAGGAGGTTGGAGGTTGGCGGGCAAAAGGCAGTTTTTATGTTTTCATCATCTTTTCATATTGTTTGACTCCCAAACCAGGATATATTTCAATGTTATATGTGTGTTCTGATATTGTTGCTTTTTTTGTTTTTTTTTTTGTTTTTTTTTGTGGTGTCGGGGATCGAACTCAGGGCCTTGTGCTTGCAAGGCAAGCACTCTAATCACTGAGCTAGATCCCCAGCCCGTGATATTGTTTTAAAGAAATAAAGTTAAAGGAAGAAGACACATTGGTAATGTCATAAGAGAATTCAGATGGGTAAGAACCACGCAGACTGATTCGAAAGTGAAAGTCCGATTGGTCTTTGCACAGAAACTGCTGGCCTGGTGCTAAACAGGAAAAAGCCTACACAGGGGGCCACGCACGGAGTACGAAAGCAGTTACCAGGGGCAAGGCTGCCCACCAGATTCTGCAGAGCCTTTCTACATTTAGAAAAACTCACATCATGAATCCAAACTCCCACACGAATACCAGACTCGCATCCCCAACACACCCTGCAATACACTGCAGACACTCAGAAGACCTGGCACATGAGGACGTGGGCTCCACGGAGCACTGCCATTTCCCACTGGTAAAAGCAATGGCAGTCAGCTGCTTTCCATGAAGGTGGCTGCACAGCCAAGGGCCTGGACCAGTGATGGCGAACTTTCTGGAGCTTTCAGTGATACAAAGAGCCCACAGCAGCACGTGTGCCACCAGGTTGTCACCACTGCTCTGGACCCAGTGTGCAGCAGGTAGGCAGTGCGGGTGTTTTACTAGGGTTGGGAGAGAAGAAAATGACCATTCCCACTTGGGACTAGAGGCTCATTCTCTGGAAGCTTACGCTGTGAAATATCAACACCCTGAACACGCTGCTCATCTCTGGTCAGCAACAGTGACCACCCAATATGAGGCCAGGACAAGGTGACACCAAAGGAAGAAAATAAAAGATTCTGTTTCTCTTCCATGTGGAGTAAATAGTCACGAGAGTTGCTCAGGCTGCCTCTGACAGGTGAAGGTGAAGCAAGAGATGCACAAATCTTCAAGCGCTCTGTGAAGGAAAATGCCTTGCTTTTGATCAGCAAGAAGCACAACATTAGGGGAAGTTCCTAGGGAAGGGAGGGAACATGTACCTGTGGTGATCATTCCTGTAGTGGGGCTGAGGACACCTGACGCCAAAACAAAGGGCAGCCAGTCTGGTGAACAGAACCAGAAAACGGAGGAGGCATGCTGCTGAGGGGTGGTTCCAAACAGAAAAGACAAAGGTCCCCAAAGTTGATGGCATATTTGTATTAATGTAGTAATTTTAAATATATATCTATTATTAAAATCCCTAAATATTTGTATTAAGATCATTACAGCATTTTAAAAACATCTTTACATTTTTAAAAAACAAACCCTAAGATACAAAATGCTCAAACTCACTCACAGCAAAGTGTATTCCCTGTTATAGCCATAAAAGTATTAAAGACTGCCTACTATACAATGATGGTGGAAACGTAAAACGCTGTAACCTTTGGGAGAAGAGAGGAAGTATGTATGTATCAATATTTAATACCTGAATACATACATGTAACTTGTATCTATATATGTATATACACACATATATCGTGCACGGACAAAAGCTCTGGAAGAATACACCCAAAACCTACGTGAAGAAAGTCACCCCTCTAGTGAAAAGATGCAAAAGGAGAATGAGGTTTTCACAGAAGTAATTTTACCATAATTCCGGTAAACCATGGTCATAATTTTACCGTTTCTTCTGCAAAGGTCAGTTTGTGATTTTCAGAGTCTCAGTGCCTCAGAGAACACTGTCACTAAAGGATGGACACCGTCAGGGGACAGCCCCTTGGCTCCTCCCCTCAGCTGCTCACGGAGCCCCGACTGGGGAAACGTCAACTGCTGAGGGCAAAGCAAGTCCCCAGCACGCCACGCGTCCTGCCAATCTGAGCGCAGCCGAGAGACGGCGCGCGGGGAACAGGAAGCTTTGGCACAAAACGGACGGACTCCCAGGAGCTCCTCAGCAGAAGCTCTCAAGCCTCAGCGTCGGGAGGAGCTAGGAAACAACACTCGCAACACCCGCCACCCGGCTGCTTCCGGGTCTGGAGCCGGCAAGCCTGAGTTCAGGGTGAAATCCCACCGACCGTGACTCTCAGAAGCCGCCGCCGCCAAGCCGGGGTCACCCGGTCCGTCTGCACACGCACGTACATACGTACACACAGGCACACACGCGAACGGCCGAGGGACTAAACGGCTAGCGATGAATGTCTGGAGAAGGGGACCCACTCTGTCTCCTGGATCTAATCAGAAGATGTTAATTTCAGCGAACGGGGAGGGATCGGTGTGATGCGCTTCCCGCTGTGCTGTAAGCTACTTGGTTGTAGCTGCAGACCCCAGAGGAAAGCCGCTGCGCCGCTCCCAGCTTCCCTCTAGCGCGGATGCAGTGAGGCTGGACAGCCCTTCTGGAAACAGAGCGGGTCTGAGGCCTCACGGGAACAGGAGCCCACGCTTTCAGACAGACGAGGGCTGCGAGGGTGGGACACGAGAAAAGGGCAGCACTGTCACTTGACAGGAAAGCCCACTGTTTGTAAGATAAGGGACCCCTGAATTCTACGCAGAATTGCAGCCTTGTTTCTCTCTTAAACACAGGGATAGCTTCTCTCTACTCCCTGCACTCGCTCTCTCTCCCTTCCACCCTCCCTCCTCTGCTTTATTCTTCCTATGGGAAAAAAAAAGTTAAATACAAAAAATACCATACCCTCCTGTCTTCTAGATTTATAACAATACACCATTAAGTTCTATAGTTAAAAAAATCAGGAAACTATATAACCCTGTTTCAAAACATTCTAATTTAAAATGTAGCAAATTAATACATTAGTTGATATAAATATTATGACAAATACTTTACTTTTTAAATAAAAATATTAATCCTAGCCACAAAGGCAATAACTAAGTTTTATAGGACACCTTGACACTCTTCCCCTTTTCTGATAATATCTAGTCACAGCATATGGGAAAAACTTACACCACATGTAACCCCCTCCTTTGTTAACAAATTAGTATTTCAAAGTATTTCCTACATTTTTAGATAATATTTTTTAAATATTCTAAACCAAACTCTGGCAGAAAAGGAGCCATATAAAGTAATTTAATAAGAATTCAACTAAAGAATTTCCTAAGACTGTATTAAACATAGGAACTACTAGGCATAAAAGACAACACAAGTATATTATTTGCATAAAAAGCTTATGGTTTCACTGTTACACAGCTGCAGAGCAGGATTAAAGCTTATCATAAAGAAACTGCAAAGTAACAGATAATGAGAAGAAGTGAGACACAGAAAGGCAGACTACCCTTGAACCAACCCCTTGGCAGCAATGCGCCCCAAACACAGTGGACCAGAATCTTCAAAAGGTTAGGAGCAAACACCTGACACCCACGATTCTTTCTCCACGGAAACCTTCCTTCCAGATTGAGGGCACACTATATATTCGGCTAAGCAAAAACAGAGCTTACTACCAACAGAATTGATGAAGAACTGCTAAGAGTTCTTCAGTTTCTTTCTAAAATAATGAAAATAGCGATGATTGCATAAAACAATAAAAATGAGAGAACCAAAATAGCTGGTGACTGCTGCCTACACCTCATGCCAGAGGTGATTAGCATCAGCACACTGTTCCAGGCTTCTGACCACCCTGCACCAGTCAGGGCACACGGGACTAACTTTCCATATCACTAGTCAGGTCTGTGTTGTGGGCAAGATGGTCGACACCCACAGCTTACAGCAGGCTCGTGGCTCAGAGGCTTCAGTCCATGGCCAGGTGGCTCTGAGGCAAAAAGAAATATCAAGGTGGATGGGGATGATGGCGGAAACTGCTCACCTCAAGCATCCAGAAGGTAGACAACAGCAGAAGAGCCCAAGAGGAAAGGCCAGCGACCAGACACACTCCCCAAGGCCACTTCCCCAAGACCCACCAGACATGCAGAAGTGTGCTTACTGGCATCTCTTCAGTCCATCAAGTTGGCAATCAAGATTAACCATCACACTTGTTTACGCTTTGGCTTTCTGCAGCAAATTTCCACATAAACATGCGTTTTACAAAGTACTTAGAGGTTGAAGTGATTTCTAGAGAAATGCAATATAAATATGTAAACATAGATATATGTGGAATTTTCTTGCCAAATGGTGCAGTGGAAATTCTAAGCTTTTGTTTTAGTCTCTTATTTGCTGTTTGGCTTATACATTGTAAAACAGCAGTAAGACTTTTATATTCAACTGTATTTTCCTTCCAACACAGGAAAAAAGATGATAAACATGCATGGAGGCTTGCTCTACTCTTAAATGCCCATGGCAGCCAGTCAGTCTTAGGCTTATTTCTATGCCTGTCTCCCTGGAAAATAAACCAATTCTAAGAGCCCAAGGTGGTTGGGATAGGTCATTAAACCATCTTACAAGTTTTTGTTTATGTTTTTTGCCAGGGTCTTACTAAATAATCCAGACTGGTCTTGACCATGTAATCTTCCTGCCTCAGCCTCTTGAGAACTGGGATTCCAGGCATGTGGCACTATGCTCAGCTAAAAATAACTATTTTTAAGGGAAATCAATATACAGAAGTCAAAGGTGGGGGGAATCATAAAACATATATGAGATGACCAGGTTTTTTATTTTTAAAATGTGTGTGTGTGTGTGTGTGAATAAATACATGACAAAAGGTTAGGAAGAATATGCCATGCTAATAACATTGGGGACCTTTGAAAACAAAGCAAGGATCTCAGAAAGGGAGGAAATAAATCTTAACTTTTTGCTCTATTCAATTCTAAAGAGATTCAAATTGCTCAAATATGAACTTAAAATCTGAAAGACAATTTTGCTTTTAGACTTATGTTCATTTTTATGTGCTTTTAAATGTCCATGTATACTTTATCAATCAGGCCAAATGAGTGCAAGGAATATATAGTAGCGAGTGTAGGCATTAAGGAAAAGTTTCACGTCTTGTGTCCGCGGGAAGAAAGGCACTCTAGCCTTGGAAATAGATACCAGCCCCAAACCAGCGCAGAAAGAAACATGCAGCTCAGACAGGAACCTTAACTGCGAGTCGCACACCCAACATTTCAGCAATAGAAGGCAGCGTCAGCACGCACCAGTCCTGCCCTGTGACATGAACAACAGGCCCCAAATAAATCAGGGTACGAAGTGTGATGGTGGTGGTCCAAGCAGCTCTGTTTCAGATACACGAGCAGGGGTCCTTTTTCACAAGGAAAATTCTCACCAGAGACTCCTGAAATGCAAGGAGCAAGGAAGGAGAAGAAGAATCATTTCTTAAGCAATGAAGATAAAGCAAAGAACCGTGCTAAGAAATCTAAAAGTCATGTTATTAAATCCTACAATAAATAAGCGGTTTCTACTTTAGTGATGAAAACAGGCTCGGAGAAGTAAGAAATTACTACGATTGCACAGATGAGCTCCCTCAGCACTGACCACAGTGTTCTCACCTCGCAGGGCTGGCTCGCTCCCCTGTGCATCAGCCTCACTGATCGCACTGCCTCTCAAGTCCATGCAACTCAGACACTACGGCCACTACCAACGACAAGAATCTCATCCTTTATAGTTCTTAAAAAAATCCTATTACGATAACTGAAAACTTGTAAAAGAAACCCTGTCATGGGACATTCTACTTAATACTTCAGGAATATTATCAGTCAGCCACAGAAAGTAATGCCCTTAAGTAATGGTAGTGCATGCCTGTAATCCCAGCCACTCGGGAGGCTCAGGCAGAAGACTGCAAGTTTGAGAGCAGCCTGACAACTTGACAAGCCTGTCCCAAAATTAAAAAAAAAGTTAAGGGCTAAAGATGTAGCTCAGTGTACAGCACCCCCAGCTGTGGTTCCTAGCACCATAAAGCAAAAGAAAACATTTAAAAAAAAATAAATTCTTACCCGAAATAAACTTTTTCTTTAGAATATCATCTTTTTCTTAAATGTCTTTGAAATCAACTCTCTGAATCGTGCACTTAAATGTAAATGATAAGACTCTCAGAACAGAAACAAGAGAAAATCTTCACAATCTAGGACTAATCAAAGAGTTCTTAAACTTGACCCAAGAAGCACAATCCCTAAGGGAAAAACAGCACAGTGTGATTCAAATTTAAAACATATGCTCTGCAGACAGCATGCTAGGACCAACAGAGAGCTACATGGTCAGAGTGGGGGCATTTATAAGGAACACAGCCAACAAAAGACCAGTAACCAAAGTGTGCAAAGAACCTCAAACGCAAGGTAGAAAAGGAGGCAACACAATGAGAACACAGGCAAGACACAAAGACATTTCAATAAAGGGGACGGAAATTCTCAATCCAGCCCCTTCTAGCCTCCCGCTCCACTCAGGACAGTGTAAATTACAGAGACAAAACCCAAAAAGTCCCCAGCCTGGCACACTGAAACACTGAGCACCAAGCACAGGGCTACGGAACACTCCCCTACACACACACCTCAGCACACAGCCCCAAAAAACACACACACACAGACTTTCTACAGCAAAGAACATAGTGTGAGGAAACCCCAAGCTTCTGAGCTAGACCCGCACATGGCCACTCCCTGTTGGAACTCTCTGGCCAGGAAAGTCAAACAACTGTGATTAGCATGCTAACCTTGCTCATGAAATAGCAAGCACATGCAAGAACAGATGCTTAATCTACACAGCAGGATAACAATTCTCAGAGAGAATCACAAAGAAAAGCTAGAGATGGAAACACTCTACTAGATGGAAAGAATTCCTCAGCTGGGCCCAGGAGTAGAAGTGTCAGTCAGCTTTTCATTGCCATCACAAAACGCCTGAGCATAGCAATCTCAAGGAGGAAAGACTGACTCTGGCTCATGGTTTCCAAGGGTTGGCCCACAGTCACTCAGCTCTGCTGCCCTATGCTGAGTGAGACAGAAACATCACAGCACAAGGCCCTGAGTGGGGAAAGCTGCTCACGCACAACGGCCAGGAAGCAGATGGCAGGAGAGCACGTGCTGACACACATCCTCCTCGTGCTGACACACATCCTCCTCCTGCTGCCGCCCCAGGTGGTGCCTTCAGAGAGTGCCTCTCCACCCACTGAGGTCTCTGGACACACCAGCCCTGCTTTACTAACTCTAGCTGATTCTCAATCCAATCACGGGAGACCAGAGCAGCTAAGGAAAGACTGCGAACTTGAGAACATGTCAACAGAAACTTCTGAAATTAAAAACAAAGGATAAAAAGATGACGAAAATGCAAAAAGAAATACTCAAAGACTGTGGGACAACCACAAAAGGTAGACATTATTACTTCACCAAAAAGATGGATCACAGAAATAAATATAAAACAAGAAACTGTAAAACTCATGGCAGAACACCAGACAAAGTACAGCCACAGCAATGACTACCTTGAGGTGACACTGAAGACACGGTCTACAAAAGGCACAATGGAGGCTGGACTTCACTAAAATGGAAAACTTCTGCTCCACAAAGATAATGGTGAGACGATGAGAAGAAAGACAGCCTAGGAGACAATGCAAACCACTACATCAAATAAAGGACTGCCACCTACAATGTACAAAAAATCTTAAAACTCAGTAACAAACAGTCCATTTGCAAATGGACCAAAGCCTTTAACAGATGCCTTAGCAATGAGGACACACAGATGGCAAAGAGCACATGAAGAGGTGGACCACAGCCCACGGTCCCAGGGAAAGACACATTACAGGGCAAATCCTACAGAACCACCGAGAACACCACATGTAGGCCGTGGAGCAGGAGGACTCTCGCTCACACATGGCTGGTGCGGATACAGATGACACAGCCACTCTGATGGACAGTCTGGAAGCTTCTTACAAAACTAAACCTTCTCTGGTCATACCAATCCAGTGACCATGCTGGTATATTGACCCAAAGAACCTCAAAATGGATGTAGACACAAAAATGTGCACGTGAGTATTTACAGATGCTTTATTGACAACTGCCAAAACTTGAGGCAGCCAAGATGTGCTTTAGTAGGCAAATGGATAAATAAACTGGTACATCCAGACTGTGGAATATTATCCAGCACTGAAAACAAATAAGCCATGAAAAGACATGGCAGAAACATAAAAGCATACTACTTTAGGAATGAAACCAATCTGAAAAACCTATATAAAGTATGATTCCAACTACATGAGAAGGCAAAAACTATGGAGAATAGTAAAAAGACCAGTGGGTGCTAGCACCTGGGGGGAGGGAGAAATGAGCAGGCAGAATCCAGAGGATGCTTAAGGCAGTGAAACTATTCTGTACGGTGCACATCTAATTGATAACACATCCATGCAGGCTTCTCAGCTGCACATGGCATCACTCTGGTGGACACACTGATGTTAGAAGAGGCAGGGCATGTGCAGGAGCACAACATATGGCAAATCCCTGTGCCTTTGGTCGGTTTTCCTGCTGCCCTAAAAAATAAAGTTAGCTTTTAAAATTGAGCTCTCACAACAAGCTATCACTGTATTCCTCTCAGAAAGGCTAAGATTTTTAAAACACCAAATTCCAGCAAGGATAAAGAGAAAACCAGACCACTCATACACACATTGCTGACAGAAATAGTAGTCACTCTGGAAAATGGCATGGTGGTTTCTTCCAAAACTAAACAAGCAACTACTACACAACCCAGCAGTTGCCCTCCTGGACGTCCACTCCAAGAAGGGAAGGCCTGTGCTGCACACCAAAGCCTGGGCAGGACGCACGCAGCACTCGGGTCTCAACAGAAACACCACACACAATGCGGGTGCCTTCAGCAGGTAAGAGGCACAGCGTGTCTCCCAGGATCTCCAGGAGTGGTGGGCACCACTCGCCCACGACCAGGAATGAGCTGCCACATACACACAGCGTGGGCAATCTCCAGAGAGTTACATACTACAGAACCATCTACACAGCACCCTTGGGATGGATGAAATCCCAGAAAAGGAGAAGAGATGGCACTCTCCAAGAGTTAAAGGGGCACGGAGTGGGGTGAAGAGGGAAGAGACTGTGAGCACATCAGGCAAACGGACACATCCTGCTCTTGGCTGTCAGCGCTGCTGCCCTGCTTGTGACACTGTGATGCAGGCTAGTAAGAAGTTTCCATGGGGAACAGATAAACAGTACACAGAATCTCTCCGTAGGAGTCCTAAAACTGCATGTCAATCTACGATTATCTCAGAATACAATGTTTAGTTATGAAAATTAAGGGGAAAATGTAGTATGACCAAAGGGATAATTTAATTTGGTGATAATATTATTAAACACTCAAATACTGTAATTTCTAGTTTGAAACAATCAAATATCGCTCTTGAATTTCTCAATGCACAATCGTTCTCCACATACTCGTACCCAACACAGAACCCTCCACTCACCTTCCACACTGTCAGAGCACGAGGTCCCGATGCCGGTGTCCCCGCTGTCGGAAGCTATGCTGTGCCTTCGGACGGGAGCTTCTCGATGGCTGGACGGCACAGCGGTGGCTGCCCACAAGGACTCATTACCAGGTAACCACGCCGGGGAGTGGTCAGAGCCTGAAAGGAAAACACACGACGTTAACACACACACAACCAGGAAAGAATATCACCTGAGTTCCGAATGAGCTTGGTCCAGTCTACAGCATTATCAAAAAGAACAACCAGCCCACTACTTTCTCTAACCAGGGTAAATTAGCTGAAGAAGCATCTTTTCAGGAATATCCTGGAAACAACATAAACAGGCTAAGTACTGTAAGTGGAAAATAAAGATAAGAAAAAATGTCCAATCTCACTAAGAATGACAGAAATGAAAACAACACTGAAGTTCTGGAATTCTTAAAATTACCACGTTGCCAAATGTCTGGAAGCCAGTATCAACGAAGTGAGGTAGTGTTCACACAACACTCTCTCAAGGGCAGCCTGAGAAGAGGCAGTTCCACTTCGACACAGACACGACCTGCCGGGAATTCTACAGGAGCACCAAGTAAGTACAAAATACAAACACAAGGACACCCCAACAGCACTGCCACATCTCTCTGTGTATCAGTCAATAATGCTTAAGTGCTAAAAATAATTTCACCTACTTTTTTCAACATGGAAGGATTCCAAAACATAATGTGAGAGAGAGAAGCATGTTACAGAGCTGCATATTTAAAAAGACCCCATAGTTGGAGAAGAAGTTAAACATTTACATATATGGGGAAAGGAGGGTTCGGGGAGCGCTACACCTAAACATTAACACCGACTGTAAGTTTTACCAAAGGAGCAAACATATAACATGAACATTTATGCCATCACTGATTTCTATTATTCATTCTATCACTTATGGGGGAAATGCTGAAAATTATGTACACTCATTTTTAGTCTATATCAACATTTGATTCTGAGATTAGGAACCAGTTATAGATGAGATATAAACATTCAATAGATTCCTAGTAACAATTTTTACAAAAGCTGCATAAAACTACTGAAATAAAAACCCTTATTTTTATACAATGTAACTATTTTGAGCAATACAGAGTATAATGTTACATTTTAACCCACAACCTACCTCCACCTTACTTATTATTGACAAATCTTGGCCAAAGAAACCATTCATACTTCCAAACGACAATCAGTCTCTTTCAGTCTCAGTCTGTCTCTCTCTCTCTCTCAATCTTGCTCTTTCCAGTGATGGAGAAGAAAAAATCCCCACTGTACATACTAACTCTATTATCTTAGGTTCTAGCATCAGAACCTTTGACAATCTTCAGTAGTTAGTCTTATATAATTGCTACCGTGAAAGAGGGCTTCATAAAACTTTTTCTATAAAGGGCCAGAGAGTAATTTCAGTTTTGTGGGGCATTCAATCTTGTCAACTACCCAACTCTGCAGCTGTAGGGTGAGTCAGCTATAGACAACAGCGGTGTGCCTGTGTCCCAGCAAAGCGTTCTACAGAACAGTGAGAAGCCAGACCTGACCCACCATGAGTTGCAGCTTGCAGGCCCTGATCCAGAGCACACCACCATTCCACCTGGAAATACTGTCTACATGAGCACTGAAGATGGAGAGTACCCAACATGCCGATTCCTTTCTTCTTTGGAAGAGAGACTAGTTCATCCAGAGTCAGACTGGCCAGTCACGCTGTTCAGAACACTGCCACTGAAAACATCACAGATTTCTGAGGACTATAAAGACAAACCAGAGCTGTTTTGGATTTCTTTTTTCAGAATAAAATAATCTCAGTTTATCTGTGTGGTGTGGAACTCTTGGACAATGTCAAATATGAGCTGTGATTAATTCTACGTGTCAGCTTGACTGGGCCATCGGTGACTAGATATTTGAACAAATGTTTCTGCGAAGATGTTCTGAGCTGAGATTAACCGCTAGAGTGGATAAAAGATCCCACCCTTCATATTGGGACCAGGCTTCCTTCTACCAGCTAGAACAAAGAGGCCAACCATCCCCCAGAGTTTTTCCTGCATGTTGACCTTGGACCTGAAACACTGAATTTTTCCTACAATCTTGAACTGAACAGGCTCTTCTTGGATGCTGAGCCTGCCAGGCTGAGCCTGCCAGCCTTCGAAACACTGGAACTATATCATCAGCAAATCTAGGTTCTACCTTTCCACCTCACCCCAGAGGCCTCAGGGCTTTGTCAGTCCTCAAACTCTGGTAAGCCAATTCCTTACATGCAACTATCTCCCATTAGTTGTTTCTCTAGAAACCTCTATGTACAATATTGGGCAAATTCTAACCCTGCCTGCAGTTACAGGAAGAAGAGAACAGTGGCCAGAATCTCAATTTCCCACACAGTCTTTGTTATCATTTACTCTATAGAACACCTACTCAACAGATTTCCAAAGCATATGAATACAACCTCAACTACCTGTCACTGAGCACCTGCCCAGAAGACACAAAAATAAGCAACCGTGTAATACTCCAAGTCCTTAAATTGTTGTCTATGTACTAAATAGCTTTGATGCAAACACTAAACATATTTGCAATATGGCAAATAAAGCATTAATGTATAATTACAAAGTGTGTAAGCAAAATTCAAAACAAAACCAAAGACCATGGACAGAGGAGACAGACAAATCCCAAAGAGAAAAACACAGATGGATAAAAAATTATGAAAAAAATTCAAACTCACTAGTAAATAATACCAAATTCAAAAGACATGCTATTTGTCAGCTATCAGCCTAAAACAGATATTAAAACACAGACCAAAATAATATATCTATTATACTCCTACACACTGCTGAAGTTAATACTAATCATTACAAAAAAGAAACCTCTACAAGCACTAATAGGCAGTATACATCATGAGTGTTTGGGTGGGTGATACTTATTCCACTAACTCTACTCTTAAAGAAATAATCCAACCTCTGGACAAGCAGAGTTCTAGACAAAAGACTGACCCCTAAGTATTATTTCTAATAAAGAAACAATAAAAAAGAATCCCTAAATGGGAAAAGGAACAGAATTTGAGCAATTAAAACAATGTTAAAGAGGATCTAAAACTATAAAATGCTTACATTGTCAATCTAAATAACAAGATGCAAAACTGACCCACAGGAAACTCCAAACTACCTCCCATTTCCTGCTGTATTCCGTACCTCAGAGCCCTGCAGACCAAATGGAGGGTCTGCTCGTACCTGTTCTCTAGACTGCAATCACACTCAACAAGGGCAGAGACCGATTCCAGCGCTGACTGCTGCGCTGCAGGCAGCACACAGTGAAGATTCAAACACAAGCACAAGGCAACAGGAAAGAAACACAGAGCATCGCTCATCATTTTCTGTAGATGGTGCGGTTACCAGCTATTCCATTGACCTTCATGCTTTTATTTTCTTTTTAATTATTACAGTACACTTTAAGTTTTATTTTGGGAAATGCTTAACAATCTAATAAATCCAATAATTTACTTTTCATTTAAGTCCAACTGAAGGACTGAGATGAGGTATTTTCTCCTGAAATGGGAGGGAACACAACTTTAAAATATAAAATTATACATTAATGTACATAAAATAATCTCATCTATAAAAAAAATTGGGGAAAAAACAGTGAATTCAAATTTAAAACCCTAGATCGTTTCTCCGCCTTTTGGCTAAGATCAAGTGTAGTACCAAATTTAAAACCCTAGAATAAATTGTTTGTTTTGGTTAATGCAGCTTCAAGTCTATTTGAATAATAACACAATTACTAAACACTGCAGGGCAGTGGTGGCGAACCTATGGCAAGCTTACTGCAGCAGGCTGTGTTATCACTGAAAGCTCTACAAGGTTCACCATCGCTGCTGTGGGAGGTCCTACTAGGGAAGCAGGGCAGTGTGTACGCTCTTGACAACTCTAGCGGAGTCCTTCCCAGGATGGTGCCCTGTCACCAGGGCCCTGGAGCTGGAAGGAGACCAACCAATGGGAAGAACAGACGGCCAATCCCCAACGTCTTGTCCTTCTAAACACTAAGGTATTTTAATTTACTCGGGAAAGTAGCATTATGACCCTATTTTTGCTAAACTTTTAAAGATAGTAAATGACAAACAAAATAAATGATAAAATTACCTGCATATGTTGATTTCCTAAACTCATTTGTTTTAACCCTTAAATATAACTACCTCTTTCAAAAAAGGCCCCGTGTATGTTATGTGCCTAGAACACTCAAGATGACTAACAAACATCATGAATAAAATAAAATTCTAGTATTTTAGCATAGATTGAATAAATTCAGAGTGTGAGAAGAATAACGTATCTCTAACCAAGCAACCCTAAATCACAAAGCAGGAAGAACTACACGTGAAATACGTGTACCAGGTGTTCTACTGAGGAAGACTTCCCGCAGCTGCAAGACTAGACTGCTCAGATGGGAACACAGCCTCTCGCTATGTACTGCACACATGAAGATCAACAACAGCAAAAATATCTACAATAGGCATGGAGATTGCTGGCAACAAACACCCAGAGGTCCTACCGTACTAAGACAGCAGATGTCATGAGTACACATCGAATTGTTTCTCTGATAGGAGAAACCATAACTGTAGATAAGGACAAAGAGGTGTAATAGATATTCTATAAAAGGAGGATGGTGTGCAGAGGAGAGGAGTACTAGAAGGAAAGAAGGGGAAAAGCAGAAAGGCAACAGGGGAAAGAGAGGGGAAAGGGAAAATATGGAAAATGATGAATGAACCTGCTGTAAATAGGGAGGGAGGGAGCAGAGAGGAGGGGCGGGGGAGGGGGGGAGAACCAAGATGCATCATGTATAGGTACAGAATAAATGTGATGAATGTGACCATTGTATGTAGAATGTACCAACACATGTTCTTGGTTTAAAATAAAAAACAAAAGACAGCAGATGACTGTCACGCTGCTCTCTCTAGAACAGACAGAAGACTGCTGGAAGAACGGCACAGGTTTCAAAACATGGTACTCTCTGAAAGACAGTATGTTACATTTTTAATACCAATTTCAACCCTTTTAAATAGAATGCTCAGGTATTTTAAAAAAAGATACCCCTCATACTGGAAATACAGGAAGTTCGGTGTCCAATGAAGAACAACCTATTTCATTCTCTTTCTGGAGCTCCCTACTGGAAGCAAAGATGCAGACAGTTTTCTCACTGCATATCAATGACAACTCTCAGCCAAGAGAAAACAAAAATAACAGCCCCGACACAGCAGGTTTACATAAGAATCTGGCGAAGGGTTTTGCAAAATGTTAAGTTACCGCCCATTAGTGGGTCTTAAAATCAATTTAGAGACCAATCTTTCCAAACAAAAGAGAACAAAACAAACAAGAAAATATCAAAACACTTTTAGCCTTAAGTCACAAGGGTTGTAATGTTAGCAAGCACAAAGTACTTCTGAACAAAGTTCATAGAGTGCCCTTCAGCTACCCCAATTCTCCATGTCAAGCGAAATCAGTATGGGACCTACCAGCAAATAAGTCAATCCAGGGACTCCAGAATGACTCTTTCCCCGACTCATCCATTCCTTCACTCAGCCTGGAAGACAGGAACTGGACTGGAGGTGTCCTGCCCACCCTACTGTCTAGAGAGTGATGTGGAAAAACGTTCGCCATCACTGGTCTAGACCCTCTCTCAGCTGCACAAGAGGGCCCTGGATCACGCGGGGGGTGGGGGGGATGACGGCTCCACCACACCAGCCCCGCCTTCCTGCTGCAGTATGCTCAGAACCCTTTGCTCATGGTGTCTGTGGGCTCCTAGTACCATATGAAATCAAACCCAGATTCAGTCTGGCAAGGCGCCACACCAGCTGGAAACCACATTTCCGGACACTGCACTCCCCCATCTCCTTCAAACAGGAGCATCCAAGCACACTTACCAGTGGCGGCCAGCCCAGCCCCTTCCTGGGGCTCCCGGCTGCTCTCCTCCCCTAACTTCCTCGGCAGACAGACTTCACTAGCTGTCTTCCCTGGTTCTTCCTTCAGGCATTTCGTTACTACTTTGTTCATTCCCAATACATTATTCAAAACTCCAGCACCGCATTTACTAAATCACTCACAGTAGCCCGTGTGTGTGTGTGTGTGTGTGTGTGTGTGTGTGTGTGTGTGAAACTTCTCCTCACCACTCAGAACAGTGAGAGAACTTGTCCAAATGTCCAGCACCTGGCACAGAGCTACACATTCAGGAGGGGTCTTGATAAATGCAGCCATTATCACATCAAAGACCAATAAATGTTCACAGAGCAAAATTAGAATTTTGAAAGCCTTACAATTAGAGCTACGAAAATATCCTTCCCCTTAGAAGGAGGATTAAAACAAGGGCTTTGTTTGGGGGTTGTCTGTTTATTTTAAAATCCAGGATATTTTAAACTACCCCTAGAGCCGGTATGCATTTAGGTATCTATTTAAAGACCAATAAATATTTACCAAAGCAGCTTTTAAAAAAGTAATTTTAAATGGATTAAAGAGCTGATGGCCAAAATTCCTAATAAATATGGAAAAGTCTCCAGTAAGTCAAAAAGATTCAAAAAGTCACACACACACACACACACACACACAAAACATTAAACCACAGAGAAAAATACTCATATTATCAGTAGCCAGAAAAAAGAAAAAAGCCAGAAAATCTAGCACACACCACACTGGCTGAGATCCAGCTAAGAGGTAGGAACGCAGTCACACAGCGACCTTTACATCCCTCATCCTAACCCTCCACCCCGTTTCCCTGCCGTCTACCTCCAGGATAAGTGACTCTCAGAGTTCTGCTTTCTCTCAGTTCATGGAAGAAGGCACAGCCGGCGAGGCCAGGTGACCTGCCTTCAAGCACATGCCACTTCCTAGTAACAGGGAGACCTCGAGTAAGTCACTCCACTCTCCACGCATCAGACTGTGAGGTAAAACGAGAAAAAGCCACATAGTGTCTCACTGTGATAAATGAATTGCTGCTGCTGTGATCAATGAACACATTAAGATATTTTTTAAGTCCCAGGTATATAACTAGGACATGAATAAATCTTCATGATAATTTTCATTATTGTACATGTATAGAAATTTTCTAGAACAGTAACTAAAAACTATAAAAAGAAAAAAATTGGAGAAGACTAGCAAGAGGGAGAGATGGAAAGGCTTATGTTCACCTTTCACCCTTTAAGTAGACTTCATCTTTTACTATGAGTATATACATGTTCAGTAATTAAAGAACAATCATCTGCCAAACACCACATAAGTGAACTTCCTGTTCATATGTGACATGGTGCCCTACCCTCCTCTTTTCAAAGTTTTCAACCCCGCGCTCCTCCCTGCCTACCCAATCAAAACCAAACCCTATTATCACCACTTCTCTGACTAAAACCAGCTTGGGCTGTCATACTTACAACCACGGCCTCGCCCTCAGAGCACCACCCAGTCCCCTTCTCCAGCACCTGTGCTCCAGATGAGCACACAGCCTGCACCTCTCGGGTCTCGGCTGTGGGCTGTGGGTACGTGCGTACAGGGAATCCCCCGCAGGCTGCCAGAAGAAAGTATTATAGCTCTGTTCACAGTTTTCAGGGAAAAGCTATGCAATTTTACTAGCATTTACCATACAAATTACCATCGGGGCCCCCTTGGACTGAGCACTGCACATGCCACACAATGCATGATGTGAGCATCGCGTTACCTATGTGTGAAGTAAGAGGGGAGAGTTTCTCTCACCAAGAGCTCCACACTGACATCCTCCAGTAATTGGATTCCTGTGTGTTGCAACTTCTGTGTTTGTGCCTGGTAAAGCAGATTTACATATTATATTATGCAATTTTATGGATTAGTAGGCTTAAAAATATTTCTGTAAAGAGACCCAAAACTGAAAAACCTGAAGATAGTACTGAAAATATAAGTATAAATAAAAAAGAAAATAGCCAAGTTGATCCCTTCCTGGATCATTACTTACGTAACAGGGAAAAAAAATGACACTCAAGTCTGGCATTTTCATTTTAAAAAATAACGATGTGGGGGCTGGGGATTTAGCCCAGTGGTTAAAGCACTTGCCTTGCAAGCACAAGGCCCTGAGGTTCGATCCCCAGCATCAAAAATAAATAAATAACGATGCGCAACAATGGTGGTACACATGATGCTTTTACAATAAAGCTCTCAACAAGTGATTCATATACTTTAAAAGGTAAAAAAGAAAACTGAAGATACATCTTGTACATGCACCACTAAAAAATAATGTCAATTAAATGATATCAAGAATTACAAGATGATCATCCAGATATTCATCACAACTGTAAAATACTTTTTAAAAGTACATCTGAAAATTGGCAAGCTATGACAAACGCTGCATGTGCACCACAGGAACATTCAGATGAAAGTTTTAGTGATGGTTATGCATGTTCGAAATAAGGAATCCAATGGTTCTCTACACAATACTCTCAAAACGCTACGCACCTGCTCCTTTTATGAAGGAACAGTCAGAATACATCAAGGAAAATAATCAAACCAGTTGCAAAAAGGAAAGGAGACAGAGCTATATTCCTCCAATCCACGGAGAGCCAAAGATCCACTCAGGCATGGGAAGCTGGGTTCCAACTAGAGCTGAAATTCTATCAGAGGAAAGTACAAACTGGGAATAAAACAGGATCAAGTGGCAAGACTGGGAATGAAAGTCAAGTAGTCCTTGAAGATGGTTCCACTCAGGATAAGGTCAGCAGCCTTAAATTAGAGTGGAGACCTGCACAGAAACACTCTAAAACAACAGTAAAATCTAGCTCAATCTAAACAAATTGGCTTTCTGCATTTAAGGATTTAAATGAGATTTTTAAGTAATCAGGTAACTCTAAATATAAAAGAGACAGGGAAAAATAAGTTGATCAAGGGTATAAAGTTTCAGTTAGCTGCACTCCATAGTGGCCATGGTTAATAATAATGTACTGCATACTTTAAAAATTGCTAAAAGAATAAATTTGTAACAGTCTCATCACCCAACTTAAAAAACAAAATTTAAATAAATAAAATGTAAGAAGGAAACCTGAAAGTTCTTTTTCATTAACCACTACAAATAATTTTTAAAATATGACCACTAAAAGAATAAAAATAGGTTCTCCCAAAATGATTTAGAATTTCCTTATTTCCAATTCTACTACCACTATCACAAGGCTTTAAAGTAGGGTGGTTCAGGCCAGTAACGGCAAACCTTTTTAGAGCTTTCAGTGATACAAACAGCTCTCTGGCCCACAGCAGCATGCCTGCTGTAGGTTCGCCATCACTGGTGTAGGCTGTGGTTAAAATTACTTCAATTAAGAATGAGCAGATGGATAAATTAGTTTGCCTTCCACAGAAAAAGTATGAATTCAAACAAATATTTCAACAAGCGCTCCTTACATAAAAGACCTCAAGAAAGTAGGATAGCAACCAACACAGATAAGATTATCTCTTTCTATGAAAAATTACACATCTACTGATTTATCGTGTGTGGGCAGGGCAAACCACAGGGTGATTACATGAAATATTTTCAAACAAGTCTTTTGGCAGCTATTTGGAATGAGAACCATGCATTTAATTTTATAAGCCTTTCTGTTTAGAAACTGTTAAAATGAAGCACAGTAAAAACTAATGAGATACTAATAAAACCACTACAAAGTAAGGGAATATACAAATGGTATTCCAGGGGGCTTTACCCTCTGCCTGGAATATAACTCTTTCATAATATTGCCTAATTAATAAAATATTCTTCAGGATAATAAATTGTTCCAAAACTAAGATGGACCATTCAGATGAAAACACCGTAATCAAAAAGAATTTTCCTAAATAACAAAATTTTTGGAGCTATCCCACGGTATTAATGCTACTTTAATTGATGCAGTCACTGACTTCCAAAAGGAGAGTAGGACAATTATTCCTCAATAATCCTTTCGTTTTTCTGATACTAGGGACATAAATCCAATACATTGAAATGCAAAGCTAAAATACATTTTAGTCTTAAAATAGTTCAAAATAATATTGACAAAAATCTATAAATACCTGGAATTTTTTACACTCCAAATTAAAGCACATCTACTGAAACTTTTTAGTAAATTATTGCGAAAATGAGGAGGACTGCTCAGTATTAATAAGAAAGCTTCAAAAAAGCTTCAGAAATGTCATAACAAAACCACATATGCACAATTTCTCATGATCAACAGGCGTACAAGCTCTGCCTCTACAAAAGCTACACTACCAACTGGTGCAAACCTTCAACTACAAGAAACACGGCCAAACCTTTCACCCCACTCTCCTCCTAAGAACTAAACCCTGCAGTTCATTTCAGAGCTCTAAACTTTAGTATTGAAAAGGTTTGCCCCCAGTGCTGGGAATTGAGCCCAGGGCCTCAAGCACAGGAGACAAATACTCTACAGGAGACTGAGCACATGAAACTGAGCTACATCCCCAGACTGTCCAAAAGCACACTGTGAGGCAAGGCCTCACTACATCACTCAGGCTGGCCTGGAACTTGCAATACTTCTCAACATCTTTTTTCAGAGTGGCATCAAGAAAGCAATCAAATGTTACTCAGACATCTGTGTGAACAAGGGACTGGAACAAAGCTTCAGAGTTCACTCTCTTTAACTCAAAATCCTGTCAATCACTTGAATTAATTTAGCACTAATGAAGTCTTAATTTATCACCAGTGAGAGGAAACAAAACTAAAGGCAGACAAACCCTCAGCCCTGAAGAAGGTTAACAAGAGGACAAAGTACAACCGAGGACCACACACCCTAGTCCCCTGGTAACCGGCCTCTCCTGTCCGGAGCGAGGGAACACTGTCAACACCCAGCAGGCCACACGTTCAGACACACTCAGTACAGGCATCCCAGGACACCCTGCAGCCTGGTGAGCATCGACACTTCACCTAGACTAAAGCCCAAAGTCGCAGGTAAACCCAAGCACTGGTCACCTCAGCCTGAGAATGGCCAAGGGAAGCGGCAAGGCTGCAGTCAGGGCTCTGACACATCCCGCTGAGTGATTCACACACACTGGCCAAGGCGACCAGTATCACACTAGTGAAAGACTGTTTAAGGAAAACAGAGACTCCAAGTAAAATACTGGTATGAAAAGCAATTTGATGTACTTTTATCCTAATCATTCCCATTTTTAAAATAAGTGACCTTACTCAATAAACTGCTCTCTTTAGAATACTGCTTCAATATTCCAAAAATATTAAAGCATGAAATATGAAAACCCTTAAGTAATAATAATACTAAACTAGTGCTTAAAGTCATCTGAATGATCACATTCTTCTGTTTTTAATTCACAATTTGTGGGAACTAATTAAGCTCTAAGACTTAGTAAAATACTACTATCCAGGGGACTTCGAGCCTTCTGATCTTCTCAGAGGACATATTTCTTCCACTCAGAAAAATTGTGATTCCTTAAAACCCTTCTGTTCACAGCATACACAAACATTCACCACATGACAATAGGGTATCAACTCACTATGTATCGTCTGGCCTCGGATTAATTTACCAGCCTCATTCAAACCAAGAGATGATCAGATTTCAACAGCTAATCAAGTTCATTTCACAAAAGTCATCACTGAAACGGAGACTCACTCCTCCTACACCCAGGCCTACTATGAGAGAATACGTCCACGCAGGTCAGACTAAAGAGCGACGCTGCACCGTCACCATGGTGCTCCTGGGCCGTCTTACTCAGAACCACAGCAGAAAACCTTACTGCTGACTGCAGTCTGACAGCGACTGCCACTATCATTATGACATCACTCGGCACCCACAGCCGCGCCTGGACTGCAGAGAAGTACAGCTAACGCTTGAGGCGACAACAGACACAGCTCTTCAGCGCAGGACAGTCTCCTTTCAGCACACTTTAAAAGAATATTCCAACCTAAACTGTAAAGAGGAACATTTGGTATACCCAGATGTCAGTAAACACTCAAAACATGAACATATCGTGCTATATTTCCAAAGCCAGAGGGAAATACATTCCTCCTCCATGACTTTGAAACTAGAATACATTTTGAACACCAGTAATCTCAAATACTCCCATCCAAACCACAAAAGACAAATCCCTTGTTCTGTTTACAATCAGACTTCCAGCCACGTTCACCAAAAGAAAAGGTGGAAGGAGGGCGTAATCTCTGTACGGAAAAAACATTGTTTTGTTTTATAACATGCGTACACACAATGCTGAAAAACTGTGGAGAAAGCCAGAACAAAATTAAATCCCAAAGCAAAGGGCAAAAGTTCAGTATTTTCCAACCACTTACTATTCCTATTTTTTAATGCTATTTCCTTAAAAAAAAAAAAAAAAGTGGGGCTGGAGATTTAGCTCAGTGGCTAGAGTGCTTGCCTAGCAAGCGCAAGGCCCTGAGTTCGATCCGCCACACCAAAAAAGTTTCCTTTGACCTTTTAGAAGGCTAGTTCTATATTACCTACCTCTAGTTTTCCCTTCAGTTTAACCATATGCAAAAAGACAAACCCCTTCCAAGATACTTAGATTAACCCACATATTGACATAAACTCACTTTAATACCAGAAATGATTTATTTATCACTGTCTTCACACCGTCCTCAGGACCAAAAGGGCTGCTGATAAATTCGTCAGGGGACTCGTTCTCTTTTGTTTTCAGGTACAGTTTAAAACTACTCAGAATAGTCAAAAATATATTAACAGTATTTCAAAAATATAAATTTTCTTCAAATTCTCAGAAAAGAGAATAAATCAACTCAGAAGTCATTACCTTGACTTTCACTATCTTCTCATTTCTTAGAAACCATGCAAGTTGTTCATCTATGCCTTCTAAAACGTAACTTTTAAACTAATTTTAAATAATTTTAAGTACTTGTTTACTCAAGATGAAAATAAGGAAAGAATAAACAAATATATCATTGTTCCTACAAAAATAACCCTTTCTCAGCATACAGTTAAAAAAAAATTAGAAAGGCATGTCTTGATTTACCAATCATTTATCACTGCCAAAGCTGAGATAAAATGCACGCTCCTGCAAAGACATCCCATCCAAATTCCTTACGTTTGAGTGTCTTCTTCCACTCCAGTCAAAAACGCCAGAACAACAACAAAAAAAAAGTGTAGAGACTGCAATACAACATCCAAGCACTTCACTGACTTAACGTCTCAACACAGGGCAACAGTGGGAGCCTGCGACACGCGTGACAAAGCAGGCTGGGAGGCTCGTCACAGCCTCGCAGACGCCCGGGCGAGGGTACCGGTGCACGGTGCACTCCCAGAGGACCAGTGTCTCCTGGGCTGAGGTCACGGACTGCAGAGCTGGGGTGTCCAGCGGCAGCAGAGCCTTAAACCGCCGTCTCCTTCTCCAGGACAAATAATGCAAACTAATTCTCCTGCTCCCCGGAAAGCTCGCGCCCACGTTCAACTGCCCACTGTGCAGAAGCATCGCACACCTACTCCAGAGAAGGATCTCACACCTAAATCTCTGTAAAATCTATCCCTGTCCCCTCAAAGGCGCAGCACTCGGACCTCACTCCCGGAGAGCTGCAGGATCTGGGATTCCCGAGGTGTGGAGAGCAGGGACGCGGCCCGAGCCTCCCTGGTGCCCGGTGCCCGGTGCCCGGTGCCGGGTACCCGTCCCCGAAGCTCAGCCTGGGTGGAGCCGGAGGCCGGGATCGGCGCGCAAGGGCAGCGCAGGCCGCTGTCCCTCCTGTCCGCCTGTCCCTCTGTCCCCCGTCCCCGCTGTCCCCTCTTGTCCCCGCTGTTCCCCCGTCTCCCCTCGTCCCCCCCGTCCCCTCGGTCCCCCGTGTTCCCCCTTGCCCCGCTGTCCTTCTGCCCCCGCTGTCCCCCGGTCCCCATCCCCGCGGCCCAGCGTAGGCCCGGCCTCGGCACCGGGACGCGGCGCGAACCCTGAGCTGCTGCAGGCCGGGGAGGGGAGGTCGGCGGGACCTAGCGAAACCGCGGCCCGGGGGCCAGGTCGGAGCCGGGAAGGATCGGGAAGGACTGGGGCGGGTCGGGGAGGGTCCGGA